>CAXDIW010000193.1:0-35000 GCA_963989415.1 Cerceris ruficornis
TTTCCATTAAGGGATTAACAATGGGGCTCGTTGTTAACTTAAACTTGAAGAACAAAAAATTGGCGAATGGTACTATTTGGATGCTTTGAATATATGTTTCTTATATTATATAGAAGCAATATATACAAATATTCCAACCGTCTACCTGTTCCATTCATTGTTCGACTTGTTGAAAATTACAAATAATTTCCGATAAAGGATTAACCATTGGGGCTCATTGTTCACTTAAACTTGAAGACCAAAAAATTGGCGAATGGTACTGTTTGGATGCTTTGCGTACATGTTTTTTAGACTATATGGAAGCAATATATACAAAGATTTCAACCGTCTACGTGTTCCAATCATTGTTCTACTTGTCGAAATTTACACATAATTTCCTTTAAAGGATTAACAATGGGGCTCGTTGTTAACTTAAACTTGAAGAACAATAAATTGGCGAATTGTACTGTTTGGATGCTTTGCATATATGTTTCTTAGACTATATAGAAGCAATATATACAAAGATTTCAACCGTCTACCTGTTCCATTCATTGTTCTACTTGTCGAAAGTTACAAATAATTTCCGATAAAGGATTAACCATTGGGGCTCATTGTTCACTTAAACTTGAAGAACAAAAAATTGGCGAATTGTACTGTTTGGATGCTTTGCATATATGTTTCGTAGACTATATAGAAGCAATATATACAATGATTTCAACCGTCTACATGATCCATTCATTGTTCTACTTGTCGAAATTTACAAATAATTTCCTTTAAAGGATTAACAATGGGGCTCGTAGTTCACTTAAACTTGAAGAACAAAAAATTGGCGAATTGTACTGTTTGGATGCTTTGCATAGATGTGTTCTTAGACTATTTAGAAGCAATATATAGAAAGATTTCACCCGTCTACCTGTACTATTCATTGTTCTACTTGTAGAAAGTTACAAATAATTTCTATTCCATGATTATCAATGGGGCTCGCTGTTCACTTAAACTTGAAGATCAAAAAATTGGCGATTGTTACTGTTTAGATGCTTTGTATATATGTTTCTTAGATTATATAGAAGCAATATATACAAAGATTTCAACCGTCTACCAGTTCCATTCATTGCTCTACTTGTCGAAAATTACAAATAATTTCCTTTAAAGGATTAACAATGGGGCTCGTAGTTCACTAAAACTTGAAGAACAAAAAATTGGCGAATTGTACTGTTTAGATGCTTTGCATATATGTTTCTTAGACTATATAGAAGCAATATATACAATGATTTCAACCGTCTACCTGTTCCATTCATTGTTCTACTTGTCGAAAATTACAAATAATTTCCGATAAAGGATTAACAATGGGGCTCGTTGTTCACTTAAACTTGAAGAACAATAAATTGGCGAATTGTACTGTTTGGATGCTTTGCATATATGTTTCTTAGACTATATAGAAGCAATATATACAATGATTTCAACCGTCTACCTGTTCCATTCATTTTTCTACTTGTCGAAAGTTACAAATAATTTCCTTTAAAGGATTAACAATGGGGCTCGTTGTTCACTTAAACTTGAAGAACAATAAATTGGCGAATGGTACTGTTTGGATGCTTTGCATATATGTTTCTTAGACTATATAGAAGCAATATATACGTTGATTTCAACCGGCTACTTGTTCCATTCATTGTTCTACTTGTCGCAAGTTACAAATAATTTCCGTTAAAGTATTAACAATGGGGCTCGTAGTTCACTTAAACTTGAAGAACAAAAAATTGGCGAATTGTACTGTTTGGATGCTTTGCATATATGTTTCTTAGACTATATAGAAGCAATATATACAAAGATTTCAACCGTCTACCTGTTCCATTCATTGTTCTACTAGTCGCAAGTTACAAATAATTTCCGTTAAAGTATTAACAATGGGGCTCGTAGTTCACTTAAACTTGAAGAACAAATAATTGGCAAATTGTACTGTTTGGATGATTTGCATATATGTTTCTTATACTTTATAGAAGCAATATATACAAAGATTTCAACCGTCTACCTGTTCCATTCATTGTTCTACTTGCCGAAAGTTACAAATAATTTCCGATAAAGGATTAACAATGGGGCTCGTAGTTCACTTAAAGTTGAAGAACAAACAATTGGCGAATTGTACTGTTTGGATGCTTTGCATAGATGTTTCTTAGATTATATAGAAGCAATATATACAAAGATTTCAACCGTCTACCTGTTCCATTCATTGTTCTACTTGTCGAAAATTACAAATAATTTCCGATAAAGGATTAACCATTGGGGCTCATTGTTCACTTAAACTTGAAGGGCAAAAAATTGGCGAATGGTACTGTTTGGATGCTTTGCGTACATGTTTCTTAGACTATATGGAAGCAATATATACAAGGATTTCAACCGTCTACCTGTTCCATTCATTGGTCTACTTGTCGAAAGTTACAAATAATTTCCGATAAAGGATTAACAATGGGGCTCGTAGTTCACTTAAAGTTGAAGAACAAAAAATTGGCGAATTGTACTGTTTGGATGCTTTGCATATATGTTTCTTAGATTATATAGAAGCAATATATACAAAGATTTCAACCGTCTACCTGTTCCATTCATTGTTCTACTTGTCGAAAATTACAAATAATTTCCGATAAAGGATTAACCATTGGGGCTCATTGTTCACTAAACTTGAAGAACAAAAAATTGTCGAATTGTACTGTTTGGATACTTTGCATATATGTTTCTTAGACTATATAGAAGCAATATGTACAATGATTTCAACCGTCTACCTATTCCATTCATTGTTCTACTTGCCGAAATTTACAAATAATTTCCTTTAAAGGATTAACAATGGGGCTCGTAGTTCACTTAAACTTGAAGAGCAAAAAATTGTCGAATTGTACTGTTTGGATGCTTTGCATATATGTTTCTTAGACTATATAGAAGCAATACATACATTGATTTCAACCGTCTACCTGTTCCATTCATTGTTCTACATGTCGAAATTTACAAATAGTTTCCTTTAAAGGATTAACAATGGGGCTCGTAGTTCACTTAAACTTGAAGAACAAAAAATTGGCGAATGGTACTGTTTGGATGCTATGCATACATGTTTCTTAGACTATATGGAAGCAATATATACAAAGATTTCAACCGTCTACGTGTTCCAATCATTGTCCTACTTGTCGAAATTTACAAATAATTTCCTTTAAAGGATTAACAATGGGGCTCGTCGTTCACTTAAACATGAAGATGAAATAATTGGCGAATTGTACTGTTTGGATGCTTTGCATATATGTTTCTTAGATTATATAGAAGCAATATATACAAAGATTTCAACCGTCTACCTGTTCCATTCATTGTTCTACTTGTCGAAAGTTAATAATAATATCCGATAACGGATTAAGCATTGGGGCTCATTGTTCACTAAACTTGAAGAACAAAAAATTGTCGAATTGTACTGTTTGGATGCTTTGCATAGATGTGTTCTTAGACTATTTAGAAGCAATATATAGAAAGATTTCACCCGTCTACCTGTACTATTCATTGTTCTACTTGTAGAAAGTTACAAATAATTTCTATTCCATGATTATCAATGGGGCTCGCTGTTCACTTAAACTTGAAGATCAAAAAATTGGCGATTGTTACTGTTTAGATGCTTTGCATATATGTTTCTTAGATTATATAGAAGCAATATATACAAAGATTTCAACCGTCTACTAGTTCCATTCATTGCTCTACTTGTCGAAATTTACACATAATTTCCTTTAAAGGATTAACAATGGGGCTCGTTGTTAACTTAAACTTGAAGACCAAAAAATTGGCGAATTGTACTGTTTGGATGCTTTGCATAGATGTTTCTTAGACTATTTAGAAGCAATATATAGAAAGATTTCACCCGTCTACATGATCCATTCATTGTTCTACTTGTCGAAATTTACAAATAATTTCCGATAAAGGATTAACCATTGGGGCTCATTGTTCAATTAAACTTCAAGAACAAAAAATTGGCGAATTGTACTGTTTGGATGCTTTGCATATATGTTTCTTAGACTATATAGAAGCAATATATACAAAGATTTCAACCGTCTACCTGTTCCATTCATTGTTCTACTTGTCGAAAGTTACAAATAATATCCGATAACGGATTAAGCATTGGGGCTCATTGTTCACTAAACTTGAAGAACAAAAAATTGTCGAATTGTACTGTTTGGATGCTTTGCATATATGTTTCTTAGACTATATAGAAGCAATATATACAATGATTTCAACCGTCGACCTGTTCCATTCATTGTTCTACTTGTCGAAAGTTACAAATAATTTCCGTTAAGGGATTAACAATGGGGATCGTAGTTTACTTAAACTTGAAGAACAAAAAATTGGCGAATTGTACTGTTTGGATGCTTTGCATATATGTTTCTTAGACTATATAGAAGCAATATATACAATGATTTCAACAGTCTACCTGTTCCATTCATTGTTCTACTTGTCGAAATTTACAAATAATTCCATTTAAAGGATTAACAATGGGGCTCATAGTTCACTTAAACTTGAAGAACAAAAAATTGGCGAATGGTACTGTCTGGATTCTTTGCATATATGTTTCTTAGACTATATAGAAGCAATATATACAATGATTTCAACCGTCTACCTGTTCCATTCATTGTTCTACTTGTCGAAAATTACAAATAATTTCCGATAAAGGATTAACCATTGGGGCTCATTGTTCACTAAACTTGAAGAACAAAAAATTGTCGAATTGTACTGTTTGGATGCTTTGCATATATGTTTCTTAGACAATATAGAAGCAATATATACAAAGATTTCAAGCGTCTACCTGTTCCATTCATTGTTCTACTTGTCGAAAGTTACAAATAATTTCCTATAAAGGATTAACAATGGGGCACATTGTTCACTTAAACTTGAAGAACAATAAATTGGCGAATGGTACTGTTTGGATGGTTTGCATATATGTTTCTTAGACTATATAGAAGCAATATATACATTAATTTCAACCGTCTACCTGTTCCACTCATTGTTCTCCTTGTCGCAAGTTACAAATAATTTCCGTTAAAGTATTAACAATGGGGCTCGTAGTTCACTTAAACATGAAGATGAAATAATTGGCGAATTGTACTGTTTGGATGCTTTGCATATATGTTTCATAGATTATATAGAAGCAATATATACAATGATTTCAACCGTCTACCTGTTCCATTCATTGTTCTACTTGTCGAAAATTACAAATAATTTCCGATAAAGGATTAACCATTGGGGCTCATTGTTCACTAAACTTGAAGAACAAAAAATTGTCGAATTGTACTGTTTGGATGCTTTGCATATATGTTTCGTAGACTATATAGAAGCAATATATACAATGATTTCAACCGTCTACCTGTTCCATTCATTGTTCTACTTGTCGAAAGTTACAAATAATATCCGATAACGGATTAAGCATTGGGGCTCATTGTTCACTTAAACTTGAAGAACAAAAAATTGGCGAATGGTACTGTTTGGATGGTTTGCATATATGTTTCTTAGACTATATAGAAGCAATATATACATTAATTTCAACCGTCTACCTGTTCCACTCATTGTTCTCCTTGTCGCAAGTTACAAATAATTTCCGTTAAAGTATTAACAATGGGGCTCGTAGTTCACTTAAACATGAAGATGAATTAATTGGCGAATTGTACTGTTTGGATGCTTTGCATATATGTTTCTTAGACTATATAGAAGCAATATATACATTGATTTCAACCGTCTACCTGTTCCATTCATTGTTCTACTTGTCGGAAGTTACAAATAATTTCCGTTAAAGTATTAACAATGGGGCTCGTTGTTCACTTAAACATGAAGATGAAATAATTGGCGAATTGTACTGTTTGGATGCTTTGCATATATGTTTCATAGATTACATAGAAGCAATATATACAAAGATATCAACCGTCTACCTGTTCCATTCATTGTTCTGCTTGTCGAAAATTACAAATAATATCCGATAAAGGATTAACCATTGGGGCTCATTGTTCACTAAACTTGAAGAACAAAAAATTGTCGAATTGTACTGTTTGGATGCTTTGCATATATGTTTCTTAGACTATATAGAAGCAATATATACAATGATTTCAACCGTCTGCCTGTTCCATTCATTGTTCTACTTGTCGAAAATTACAAATAATTTCCGATAAAGGATTAACCATTGGGGCTCATTGTTCACTAAACTTTAAGAACAAATAATTGGCGAATTGTACTGTTTGGATGCTTTGCATATATGTTTCTGAGACAATATAGAAGCAATATATACAAAGATTTCAACCGTCTACCTGTTCCATTCATTGTTCTACTTGTAGAAAGTTACAAATAATTTCCGTTAAAGGATTAACAATGGCGCTCGTAGTTCACTTAAACTTGAAGAACAAAAAATTGGCGAATTGTACTGTTTGGATGCTTTGCATATATGTTTCGTAGACTATATAGAAGCAATATATACAAAGATTTCAACCGTCTACCTGTTCTATTCATTGTTCTACTTGTAGAAAGTTACAAATAATTTCCGTTTCATGATTATCAACGGGGCTCGTTGTTCACTTAAACTTGAAGAACAATAAATTCGCGAATGGTACTGCTTGGATGCTTTGCATATATGTTTCTTAGACTATATAGAAGCAATATATACAATGATTTCAACCATCTACCTGTTCCATTCATTGTTCTACTTGTCGAAATTTACAAATAATTTCCTTTAAAGGATTAACGATGGGGCTCGTAGTTCACTTAAACTTGAAGAACAATAAATTGGCGAATTGTCCTGTTTGGATGCTTTGCATATATATTTCTTAGACTATATAGAAGCAATATATACAAAGATTTCAAAAGTCTGCCTGTTCCATTCATTGTTCTACTTGTCGAAAATTACAAATAATTTCATTTAAAGGATTAACAATGGGGCTCATAGTTCACTTAAACTTGAAGAACAAAAAATTGGCGAATGGTACTGTCTGGATTCTTTGCATATATGTTTCTTAGACTATATAGAAGCAATATATACAATGATTTCAACCGTCTACCTGTTCCATTCATTGTTCTACTTGTCGAAAATTACAAATAATTTCCGATAAAGGATTAACCATTGGGGCTCATTGTTCACTAAACTTGAAGAACAAAAAATTGTCGAATTGTACTGTTTGGATGCTTTGCATATATGTTTCTTAGACAATATAGAAGCAATATATACAAAGATTTCAAGCGTCTACCTGTTCCATTCATTGTTCTACTTGTCGAAAGTTACAAATAATTTCCTATAAAGGATTAACAATGGGGCTCATTGTTCACTTAAACTTGAAGAACAAAAAATTGGCGAATGGTACTGTTTGGATGGTTTGCATATATGTTTCTTAGACTATATAGAAGCAATATATACATTAATTTCAACCGTCTACCTGTTCCACTCATTGTTCTCCTTGTCGCAAGTTACAAATAATTTCCGTTAAAGTATTAACAATGGGGCTCGTAGTTCACTTAAACATGAAGATGAAATAATTGGCGAATTGTACTGTTTGGATGCTTTGCATATATGTTTCATAGATTATATAGAAGCAATATATACAATGATTTCAACCGTCTACCTGTTCCATTCATTGTTCTACTTGTCGAAAATTACAAATAATTTCCGATAAAGGATTAACCATTGGGGCTCATTGTTCACTAAACTTGAAGAACAAAAAATTGTCGAATTGTACTGTTTGGATGCTTTGCATATATGTTTCGTAGACTATATAGAAGCAATATATACAATGATTTCAACCGTCTACCTGTTCCATTCATTGTTCTACTTGTCGAAAGTTACAAATAATATCCGATAACGGATTAAGCATTGGGGCTCATTGTTCACTTAAACTTGAAGAACAAAAAATTGGCGAATGGTACTGTTTGGATGGTTTGCATATATGTTTCTTAGACTATATAGAAGCAATATATACATTAATTTCAACCGTCTACCTGTTCCACTCATTGTTCTCCTTGTCGCAAGTTACAAATAATTTCCGTTAAAGTATTAACAATGGGGCTCGTAGTTCACTTAAACATGAAGATGAATTAATTGGCGAATTGTACTGTTTGGATGCTTTGCATATATGTTTCTTAGACTATATAGAAGCAATATATACATTGATTTCAACCGTCTACCTGTTCCATTCATTGTTCTACTTGTCGGAAGTTACAAATAATTTCCGTTAAAGTATTAACAATGGGGCTCGTTGTTCACTTAAACATGAAGATGAAATAATTGGCGAATTGTACTGTTTGGATGCTTTGCATATATGTTTCATAGATTACATAGAAGCAATATATACAAAGATATCAACCGTCTACCTGTTCCATTCATTGTTCTGCTTGTCGAAAATTACAAATAATATCCGATAAAGGATTAACCATTGGGGCTCATTGTTCACTAAACTTGAAGAACAAAAAATTGTCGAATTGTACTGTTTGGATGCTTTGCATATATGTTTCTTAGACTATATAGAAGCAATATATACAATGATTTCAACCGTCTGCCTGTTCCATTCATTGTTCTACTTGTCGAAAATTACAAATAATTTCCGATAAAGGATTAACCATTGGGGCTCATTGTTCACTAAACTTTAAGAACAAATAATTGGCGAATTGTACTGTTTGGATGCTTTGCATATATGTTTCTGAGACAATATAGAAGCAATATATACAAAGATTTCAACCGTCTACCTGTTCCATTCATTGTTCTACTTGTAGAAAGTTACAAATAATTTCCGTTAAAGGATTAACAATGGCGCTCGTAGTTCACTTAAACTTGAAGAACAAAAAATTGGCGAATTGTACTGTTTGGATGCTTTGCATATATGTTTCGTAGACTATATAGAAGCAATATATACAAAGATTTCAACCGTCTACCTGTTCTATTCATTGTTCTACTTGTAGAAAGTTACAAATAATTTCCGTTTCATGATTATCAACGGGGCTCGTTGTTCACTTAAACTTGAAGAACAATAAATTCGCGAATGGTACTGCTTGGATGCTTTGCATATATGTTTCTTAGACTATATAGAAGCAATATATACAATGATTTCAACCATCTACCTGTTCCATTCATTGTTCTACTTGTCGAAATTTACAAATAATTTCCTTTAAAGGATTAACGATGGGGCTCGTAGTTCACTTAAACTTGAAGAACAATAAATTGGCGAATTGTCCTGTTTGGATGCTTTGCATATATATTTCTTAGACTATATAGAAGCAATATATACAAAGATTTCAAAAGTCTGCCTGTTCCATTCATTGTTCTACTTGTCGAAAATTACAAATAATTTCATTTAAAGGATTAACAATGGGGCTCATAGTTCACTTAAACTTGAAGAACAAAAAATTGGCGAATGGTACTGTCTGGATTCTTTGCATATATGTTTCTTAGACTATATAGAAGCAATATATACAATGATTTCAACCGTCTACCTGTTCCATTCATTGTTCTACTTGTCGAAAATTACAAATAATTTCCGATAAAGGATTAACCATTGGGGCTCATTGTTCACTAAACTTGAAGAACAAAAAATTGTCGAATTGTACTGTTTGGATGCTTTGCATATATGTTTCTTAGACAATATAGAAGCAATATATACAAAGATTTCAAGCGTCTACCTGTTCCATTCATTGTTCTACTTGTCGAAAGTTACAAATAATTTCCTATAAAGGATTAACAATGGGGCTCATTGTTCACTTAAACGTGAAGAACAAAAAATTGGCGAATGGTACTGTTTGGATGGTTTGCATATATGTTTCTTAGACTATATAGAAGCAATATATACATTAATTTCAACCGTCTACCTGTTCCACTCATTGTTCTCCTTGTCGCAAGTTACAAATAATTTCCGTTAAAGTATTAACAATGGGGCTCGTAGTTCACTTAAACATGAAGATGAAATAATTGGCGAATTGTACTGTTTGGATGCTTTGCATATATGTTTCATAGATTATATAGAAGCAATATATACAATGATTTCAACCGTCTACCTGTTCCATTCATTGTTCTACTTGTCGAAAATTACAAATAATTTCCGATAAAGGATTAACCATTGGGGCTCATTGTTCACTAAACTTGAAGAACAAAAAATTGTCGAATTGTACTGTTTGGATGCTTTGCATATATGTTTCGTAGACTATATAGAAGCAATATATACAATGATTTCAACCGTCTACCTGTTCCATTCATTGTTCTACTTGTCGAAAGTTACAAATAATATCCGATAACGGATTAAGCATTGGGGCTCATTGTTCACTTAAACTTGAAGAACAAAAAATTGGCGAATGGTACTGTTTGGATGGTTTGCATATATGTTTCTTAGACTATATAGAAGCAATATATACATTAATTTCAACCGTCTACCTGTTCCACTCATTGTTCTCCTTGTCGCAAGTTACAAATAATTTCCGTTAAAGTATTAACAATGGGGCTCGTAGTTCACTTAAACATGAAGATGAATTAATTGGCGAATTGTACTGTTTGGATGCTTTGCATATATGTTTCTTAGACTATATAGAAGCAATATATACATTGATTTCAACCGTCTACCTGTTCCATTCATTGTTCTACTTGTCGGAAGTTACAAATAATTTCCGTTAAAGTATTAACAATGGGGCTCGTTGTTCACTTAAACATGAAGATGAAATAATTGGCGAATTGTACTGTTTGGATGCTTTGCATATATGTTTCATAGATTACATAGAAGCAATATATACAAAGATATCAACCGTCTACCTGTTCCATTCATTGTTCTGCTTGTCGAAAATTACAAATAATATCCGATAAAGGATTAACCATTGGGGCTCATTGTTCACTAAACTTGAAGAACAAAAAATTGTCGAATTGTACTGTTTGGATGCTTTGCATATATGTTTCTTAGACTATATAGAAGCAATATATACAATGATTTCAACCGTCTGCCTGTTCCATTCATTGTTCTACTTGTCGAAAATTACAAATAATTTCCGATAAAGGATTAACCATTGGGGCTCATTGTTCACTAAACTTTAAGAACAAATAATTGGCGAATTGTACTGTTTGGATGCTTTGCATATATGTTTCTGAGACAATATAGAAGCAATATATACAAAGATTTCAACCGTCTACCTGTTCCATTCATTGTTCTACTTGTAGAAAGTTACAAATAATTTCCGTTAAAGGATTAACAATGGCGCTCGTAGTTCACTTAAACTTGAAGAACAAAAAATTGGCGAATTGTACTGTTTGGATGCTTTGCATATATGTTTCGTAGACTATATAGAAGCAATATATACAAAGATTTCAACCGTCTACCTGTTCTATTCATTGTTCTACTTGTAGAAAGTTACAAATAATTTCCGTTTCATGATTATCAACGGGGCTCGTTGTTCACTTAAACTTGAAGAACAATAAATTCGCGAATGGTACTGCTTGGATGCTTTGCATATATGTTTCTTAGACTATATAGAAGCAATATATACAATGATTTCAACCATCTACCTGTTCCATTCATTGTTCTACTTGTCGAAATTTACAAATAATTTCCTTTAAAGGATTAACGATGGGGCTCGTAGTTCACTTAAACTTGAAGAACAATAAATTGGCGAATTGTCCTGTTTGGATGCTTTGCATATATATTTCTTAGACTATATAGAAGCAATATATACAAAGATTTCAAAAGTCTGCCTGTTCCATTCATTGTTCTACTTGTCGAAAATTACAAATAATTTCATTTAAAGGATTAACAATGGGGCTCATAGTTCACTTAAACTTGAAGAACAAAAAATTGGCGAATGGTACTGTCTGGATTCTTTGCATATATGTTTCTTAGACTATATAGAAGCAATATATACAATGATTTCAACCGTCTACCTGTTCCATTCATTGTTCTACTTGTCGAAAATTACAAATAATTTCCGATAAAGGATTAACCATTGGGGCTCATTGTTCACTAAACTTGAAGAACAAAAAATTGTCGAATTGTACTGTTTGGATGCTTTGCATATATGTTTCTTAGACAATATAGAAGCAATATATACAAAGATTTCAAGCGTCTACCTGTTCCATTCATTGTTCTACTTGTCGAAAGTTACAAATAATTTCCTATAAAGGATTAACAATGGGGCTCATTGTTCACTTAAACTTGAAGAACAAAAAATTGGCGAATGGTACTGTTTGGATGGTTTGCATATATGTTTCTTAGACTATATAGAAGCAATATATACATTAATTTCAACCGTCTACCTGTTCCACTCATTGTTCTCCTTGTCGCAAGTTACAAATAATTTCCGTTAAAGTATTAACAATGGGGCTCGTAGTTCACTTAAACTTGAAGAACAATAAATTGGCGAATTGTCCTGTTTGGATGCTTTGCATATATATTTCTTAGACTATATAGAAGCAATATATACAAAGATTTCAAAAGTCTGCCTGTTCCATTCATTGTTCTACTTGTCGAAAATTACAAATAATTTCATTTAAAGGATTAACAATGGGGCTCATAGTTCACTTAAACTTGAAGAACAAAAAATTGGCGAATGGTACTGTGTGGATGCTTTGCATATATGTTTCTTAGACTATATGGAAGCAATATATACAAAGATTTCAACCGTCTGCGTGTTCCATTCATTGTTCTACATGTCGAAAATTACAAATAATTTCCGTTAAGGGATTAACAATGGGGATCGTAGTTTACTTAAACTTTAAGAACAAAAAAGTGGCGAATTGTACTGTTTGGATGCTTTGCATATATGTTTCTTAGACTATATAGAAGCAATATATACAAAGATTTCAAAAGTCTGCCTGTTCCATTCATTGTCCTACTTGTCGAAATTTACAAATAATTTCCGATAAAGGATTAACCATTGGGGCTCATTGTTCACTTAAACTTGAAGAACAAAAAATTGGCGCATGGTACTGTTTGGATGCTTTGCATATATGTTTCTTAGACTATATAGAAGCAATATATACGTTGATTTCAACCGGCTACCTGTTCCATTCATTGTTCTACTTGTCGAAATTTACACATAATTTCCTTTAAAGGATTAACAATGGGGCTCGTTGTTAACTTAAACTTGAAGACCAAAAAATTGGCGAATTGTACTGTTTGGATGCTTTGCATAGATGTTTCTTAAACTATTTAGAAGCAATATATAGAAAGATTTCACCCGTCTACATGATCCATTCATTGTTCTACTTGTCGAAATTTACAAATAATTTCCTTTAAATGATTAACAATGGGGCTCGTAGTTCACTTAAACTTGAAGAACAAAAAATTGGCGAATTGTACTGTTTGGATGCTTTGCATAGATGTTTCTTAGACTATATAGAAGCAATATATACAAAGATTTCAACCGTCTACCTGTTCCATTCATTGTTCTACTTGCCGAAATTTACAAATAATTTCCTTTAAAGGATTAACAATGGGGCTCGTAGTTCACTTAAACTTGAAGAACAAAAAATTGGCGAATGGTACTGTGTGGATGCTTTGCATATATGTTTCTTAGACTATATGGAAGCAATATATACAAAGATTTCAACCGTCTGCGTGTTCCAATCATTGTTCTACTTGTAGAAAGTTACAATTAATTTCCGTTAAAGGATTAACAATGGGGCTCGTAGTTCACTTAAACTTGAAGAACAAAAAATTGGCGAATTGTACTGTTTGGATGCTTTGCATATATGTTTCGTAGGCTATATAGAAGCAATATATACAATGATTTCAACCGTCTACGTGTTCCAATCATTGTTCTACTTGTCGAAATTTACAAATAATTTCCTTTAAAGGATTAACAATGGGGCTCGTAGTTCACTTAAACTTGAAGAACAAAAAATTGGCGAATGGTACTGTTTGGATGCTTTGCATATATGTTTCTTAGACTATATAGAAGCAATATATACATTGATTTCAACCGGCTACCTGTTCCATTCATTGTTCTACATGTCGAAAATTACAAATAATTTCCGTTAAGGGATTAACAATGGGGATCGTAGTTTACTTAAACTTTAAGAACAAAAAAGTGGCGAATGGTACTGTTTGGATGCTTTGCATATATGTTTCTTAGACTATATAGAAGCAATATATACATTGATTTCAACCGTCTACCTGTTCCATTCATTGTTCTACTTGTCGCAAGTTACAAATAATTTCCGTTAAGGGATTAACAATGGGGATCGTAGTTTACTTAAACTTGAAGAACAAGAAATTGGCGAATTGTACTGTTTGGATGCTTTGCATATATGTTTCTTAGACTATATAGAAGCAATATATACAATGATTTCAACCGTCTACCTATTCCATTCATTGTTCTACTTGCCGAAAGTTACAAATAATTTCCGATAAAGGATTAACCACTGGGGCTCATTGTTCACTTAAACTTGAAGAACAAAAAATTGGCGAATTGTACTGCTTGGATGCTTTGCATATATGTTTCTTAGACTATATAGAAGCAATATATACAAAGATTTCAACCGTCTACCTGTTCCATTCATTGTTCTACTTGTCGAAAGTTACAAATAATTTCCGATAAAGTATTAACCATTGGGGCTCGTTGTTCACTTAACTTGAAGACCAAAAAATTGGCGAATGGTACTGTTTGGATGCTTTGCGTACATGTTTCTTAGACTATATGGAAGCAATATATACAAAGATTTCAACCGTCTACGTGTTCCAATCATTGTTCTACTTGTCGAAATTTACACATAATTTCCTTTAAGGATTAACAATGGGGCTCGTTGTTAACTTAAACTTGAAGAACAATAAATTGGCGAATTGTACTGTTTGGATGCTTTGCATATATGTTTCTTAGACTATATAGAAGCAATATATACAAAGATTTCAACCGTCTACCTATACCAATCATTGTTCTACTTGTCGAAATTTACACATAATTTCCATTAAAGGATTAACAATGGGGCTCGTTGTTAACTTAAACTTGAAGAACAATAAATTAGCGAATTCTACTGTTTGGATGCTTTGCATATATGTTTCTTAGACTATATAGAAGCAATATATACAAAGATTTCAACCGTCTACCTGTTCCATTCATTGTTCTACTTGTCGAAAGTTACAAATAATTTCCGATAAAGGATTAACCACTGGGGCTCATTGTTCACTTAAACTTGAAGAACAAAAAATTGGCGAATTGTACTGCTTGGATGCTTTGCATATATGTTTCTTAGACTATATAGAAGCAATATATACAAAGATTTCAACCGTCTACCTGTTCCATTCATTGTTCTACTTGTCGAAAGTTACAAATAATTTCCGATAAAGGATTAACCATTGGGGCTCATTGTTCACTTAAACTTGAAGAACAAAAAATTGGCGAATGGTACTGTTTGGATGCTTTGCATATATGTTTCTTAGACTATATGGAAGCAATATATACAAAGATTTCAACCGTCTACGTGTTCCAATCATTGTTCTACTTGTAGAAAGTTACAATTAATTTCCGTTAAAGGATTAACAATGGGGCTCGTAGTTCACTTAAACTTGAAGAACAAAAAATTGGCGGATGGTACTGTTTGGATGCTTTGCATATATGTTTCTTAGACTATATGGAAGCAATATATACAAAGATTTCAACCGTCTACGTGTTCCAATCATTGTTCTACTTGTCGAAATTTACACATAATTTCCGATAAAGGATTAACAATGGGGCTCATTGTTCACTTAAACTTGAAGGACAAAAAATTGGCGAATGGTACTATTTGGATGCTTTGAATATATGTTTCTTATATTATATAGAGGCAATATATACAAATATTCCAACCGTCTACCTGTTCCATTCATTGTTCGACTTGTCGAAAATTACAAATAATTTCCGATAAAGGATTAACCATTGGGGCTCATTGTTCACTTAAACTTGAAGAACAAAAAATTGGCGAATTGTACTGTTTGGATGCTTTGCATAGATGTGTTCTTAGACTATTTAGAAGCAATATATAGAAAGATTTCACCCGTCTACCTGTACTATTCATTGTTCTACTTGTAGAAAGTTACAAATAATTTCTATTCCATGATTATCAATGGGGCTCGCTGTTCACTTAAACTTGAAGATCAAAAAATTGGCGATTGTTACTGTTTAGATGCTTTGCATATATGTTACTTAGATTATATAGAAGCAATATATACAAAGATTTCAACCGTCTACCAGTTCCATTCATTGCTCTACTTGTCGAAAATTACAAATAATTTCCGATAAAGGATTAACCATTGGGGCTCATTGTTCACTTAAACTTGAAGAACAAAAAATTGGCGCAGGGTACTGTTTGGATGCTTTGCGTACATGTTTCTTAGACTATATGGAAGCAATATATACAAAGATTTCAACCGTCTACGTGTTCCATTCATTGTTCTACTTGTCGAAATTTACAAATAATTTCCTTTAAAGGATTAACAATGGGGCTCGTAGTTCACTTAAACTTGAAGAACTAAAAATTGGCGAATTGTACTGTTTGGATGCTTTGCATAGATGTGTTCTTAGACTATTTAGAAGCAATATATAGAAAGATTTCACCCGTCTACCTGTACTATTCATTGTTCTACTTGTAGAAAGTTACAAATAATTTCTATTCCATGATTATCAATGGGGCTCGCTGTTCACTTAAACTTGAAGAACAAAAAATTGGCGAATTGTACTGTTTGGATGCTTTGCATATATGTTTCGTAGACTATATAGAAGCAATATATACAATGATTTCAACCGTCTACATGATCCATTCATTGTTCTACTTGTCGAAATTTACAAATAATTTCCTTTAAAGGATTAACAATGGGGCTCGTAGTTCACTTAAACTTGAAGAACAAAAAATTGGCGAATTGTACTGTTTGGATGCTTTGCATAGATGTTTCTTAGACTATATAGAAGCAATATATACAAAGATTTCAACCGTCTACCTGTTCCATTCATTGTTCTACTTGCCGAAATTTACAAATAATTTCCTTTAAAGGATTAACAATGGGGCTCGTAGTTCACTTAAACTTGAAGAACAAAAAATTGGCGAATGGTACTGTGTGGATGCTTTGCATATATGTTTCTTAGACTATATGGAAGCAATATATACAAAGATTTCAACCGTCTGCGTGTTCCAATCATTGTTCTACTTGTAGAAAGTTACAATTAATTTCCGTTAAAGGATTAACAATGGGGCTCGTAGTTCACTTAAACTTGAAGAACAAAAAATTGGCGAATTGTACTGTTTGGATGCTTTGCATATATGTTTCGTAGGCTATATAGAAGCAATATATACAATGATTTCAACCGTCTACGTGTTCCAATCATTGTTCTACTTGTCGAAATTTACAAATAATTTCCTTTAAAGGATTAACAATGGGGCTCGTAGTTCACTTAAACTTGAAGAACAAAAAATTGGCGAATGGTACTGTTTGGATGCTTTGCATATATGTTTCTTAGACTATATAGAAGCAATATATACATTGATTTCAACCGGCTACCTGTTCCATTCATTGTTCTACATGTCGAAAGTTACAAATAATTTCCGTTAAGGGATTAACAATGGGGATCGTAGTTTACTTAAACTTTAAGAACAAAAAAGTGGCGAATGGTACTGTTTGGATGCTTTGCATATATGTTTCTTAGACTATATAGAAGCAATATATACATTGATTTCAACCGTCTACCTGTTCCATTCATTGTTCTACTTGTCGCAAGTTACAAATAATTTCCGTTAAGGGATTAACAATGGGGATCGTAGTTTACTTAAACTTGAAGAACAAGAAATTGGCGAATTGTACTGTTTGGATGCTTTGCATATATGTTTCTTAGACTATATAGAAGCAATATATACAATGATTTCAACCGTCTACCTATTCCATTCATTGTTCTACTTGCCGAAAGTTACAAATAATTTCCGATAAAGGATTAACCACTGGGGCTCATTGTTCACTTAAACTTGAAGAACAAAAAATTGGCGAATTGTACTGCTTGGATGCTTTGCATATATGTTTCTTAGACTATATAGAAGCAATATATACAAAGATTTCAACCGTCTACCTGTTCCATTCATTGTTCTACTTGTCGAAAGTTACAAATAATTTCCGATAAAGTATTAACCATTGGGGCTCATTGTTCACTTAAACTTGAAGAACAAAAAATTGGCGAATGGTACTGTTTGGATGCTTTGCATATATGTTTCTTAAACTATATGGAAGCAATATATACAAAGATTTCAACCGTCTACGTGTTCCATTCATTGTTCGACTTGTCGAAAATTACAAATAATTTCCGATAAAGGATTAACCATTGGGGCTCGTTGTTCACTTAACTTGAAGACCAAAAAATTGGCGAATGGTACTGTTTGGATGCTTTGCGTACATGTTTCTTAGACTATATGGAAGCAATATATACAAAGATTTCAACCGTCTACGTGTTCCAATCATTGTTCTACTTGTCGAAATTTACACATAATTTCCTTTAAGGATTAACAATGGGGCTCGTTGTTAACTTAAACTTGAAGAACAATAAATTGGCGAATTGTACTGTTTGGATGCTTTGCATATATGTTTCTTAGACTATATAGAAGCAATATATACAAAGATTTCAACCATCTACCTATACCAATCATTGTTCTACTTGTCGAAATTTACACATAATTTCCATTAAAGGATTAACAATGGGGCTCGTTGTTAACTTAAACTTGAAGAACAATAAATTAGCGAATTCTACTGTTTGGATGCTTTGCATATATGTTTCTTAGACTATATAGAAGCAATATATACAAAGATTTCAACCGTCTACCTGTTCCATTCATTGTTCTACTTGTCGAAAGTTACAAATAATTTCCGATAAAGGATTAACCACTGGGGCTCATTGTTCACTTAAACTTGAAGAACAAAAAATTGGCGAATTGTACTGCTTGGATGCTTTGCATATATGTTTCTTAGACTATATAGAAGCAATATATACAAAGATTTCAACCGTCTACCTGTTCCATTCATTGTTCTACTTGTCGAAAGTTACAAATAATTTCCGATAAAGGATTAACCATTGGGGCTCATTGTTCACTTAAACTTGAAGAACAAAAAATTGGCGAATGGTACTGTTTGGATGCTTTGCATATATGTTTCTTAGACTATATGGAAGCAATATATACAAAGATTTCAACCGTCTACGTGTTCCAATCATTGTTCTACTTGTAGAAAGTTACAATTAATTTCCGTTAAAGGATTAACAATGGGGCTCGTAGTTCACTTAAACTTGAAGAACAAAAAATTGGCGGATGGTACTGTTTGGATGCTTTGCATATATGTTTCTTAGACTATATGGAAGCAATATATACAAAGATTTCAACCGTCTACGTGTTCCAATCATTGTTCTACTTGTCGAAATTTACACATAATTTCCGATAAAGGATTAACAATGGGGCTCATTGTTCACTTAAACTTGAAGGACAAAAAATTGGCGAATGGTACTATTTGGATGCTTTGAATATATGTTTCTTATATTATATAGAGGCAATATATACAAATATTCCAACCGTCTACCTGTTCCATTCATTGTTCGACTTGTCGAAAATTACAAATAATTTCCGATAAAGGATTAACCATTGGGGCTCATTGTTCACTTAAACTTGAAGAACAAAAAATTGGCGAATTGTACTGTTTGGATGCTTTGCATAGATGTGTTCTTAGACTATTTAGAAGCAATATATAGAAAGATTTCACCCGTCTACCTGTACTATTCATTGTTCTACTTGTAGAAAGTTACAAATAATTTCTATTCCATGATTATCAATGGGGCTCGCTGTTCACTTAAACTTGAAGATCAAAAAATTGGCGATTGTTACTGTTTAGATGCTTTGCATATATGTTACTTAGATTATATAGAAGCAATATATACAAAGATTTCAACCGTCTACCAGTTCCATTCATTGCTCTACTTGTCGAAAATTACAAATAATTTCCGATAAAGGATTAACCATTGGGGCTCATTGTTCACTTAAACTTGAAGAACAAAAAATTGGCGCAGGGTACTGTTTGGATGCTTTGCGTACATGTTTCTTAGACTATATGGAAGCAATATATACAAAGATTTCAACCGTCTACGTGTTCCATTCATTGTTCTACTTGTCGAAATTTACAAATAATTTCCTTTAAAGGATTAACAATGGGGCTCGTAGTTCACTTAAACTTGAAGAACTAAAAATTGGCGAATTGTACTGTTTGGATGCTTTGCATAGATGTGTTCTTAGACTATTTAGAAGCAATATATAGAAAGATTTCACCCGTCTACCTGTACTATTCATTGTTCTACTTGTAGAAAGTTACAAATAATTTCTATTCCATGATTATCAATGGGGCTCGCTGTTCACTTAAACTTGAAGAACAAAAAATTGGCGAATTGTACTGTTTGGATGCTTTGCATATATGTTTCGTAGACTATATAGAAGCAATATATACAATGATTTCAACCGTCTACATGATCCATTCATTGTTCTACTTGTCGAAATTTACAAATAATTTCCTTTAAAGGATTAACAATGGGGCTCGTAGTTCACTTAAACTTGAAGAACAAAAAATTGGCGAATTGTACTGTTTGGATGCTTTGCATAGATGTGTTCTTAGACTATTTAGAAGCAATATATAGAAAGATTTCACCCGTCTACCTGTACTATTCATTGTTCTACTTGTAGAAAGTTACAAATAATTTCTATTCCATGATTATCAATGGGGCTCGCTGTTCACTTAAACTTGAAGATCAAAAAATTGGCGATTGTTACTGTTTAGATGCTTTGCATATATGTTTCTTAGATTATATAGAAGCAATATATACAAAGATTTCAACCGTCTACCAGTTCCATTCATTGCTCTACTTGTCGAAAATTACAAATAATTTCCGATAAAGGATTAACCATTGGGGCTCATTGTTCACTTAAACTTGAAGAACAAAAAATTGGCGCATGGTACTGTTTGGATGCTTTGCATATATGTTTCTTAGACTATATAGAAGCAATATATACGTTGATTTCAACCGGCTACCTGTTCCATTCATTGTTCTACTTGTCGAAATTTACACATAATTTCCTTTAAAGGATTAACAATGGGGCTCGTAGTTCACTTAAACTTGAAGAACTAAAAATTGGCGAATTGTACTGTTTGGATGCTTTGCATAGATGTGTTCTTAGACTATTTAGAAGCAATATATAGAAAGATTTCACCCGTCTACCTGTACTATTCATTGTTCTACTTGTAGAAAGTTACAAATAATTTCTATTCCATGATTATCAATGGGGCTCGCTGTTCACTTAAACTTGAAGAACAAAAAATTGGCGAATTGTACTGTTTGGATGCTTTGCATATATGTTTCGTAGACTATATAGAAGCAATATATACAATGATTTCAACCGTCTACATGATCCATTCATTGTTCTACTTGTCGAAATTTACAAATAATTTCCTTTAAAGGATTAACAATGGGGCTCGTAGTTCACTTAAACTTGAAGAACAAAAAATTGGCGAATTGTACTGTTTGGATGCTTTGCATAGATGTTTCTTAGACTATATAGAAGCAATATATACAAAGATTTCAACCGTCTACCTGTTCCATTCATTGTTCTACTTGCCGAAATTTACAAATAATTTCCTTTAAAGGATTAACAATGGGGCTCGTAGTTCACTTAAACTTGAAGAACAAAAAATTGGCGAATGGTACTGTGTGGATGCTTTGCATATATGTTTCTTAGACTATATGGAAGCAATATATACAAAGATTTCAACCGTCTGCGTGTTCCAATCATTGTTCTACTTGTAGAAAGTTACAATTAATTTCCGTTAAAGGATTAACAATGGGGCTCGTAGTTCACTTAAACTTGAAGAACAAAAAATTGGCGAATTGTACTGTTTGGATGCT
This sequence comes from Cerceris ruficornis, assembly GCA_963989415.1. Lineage (NCBI taxonomy): Eukaryota > Metazoa > Arthropoda > Insecta > Hymenoptera > Crabronidae > Cerceris > Cerceris ruficornis. Next base: position 21,874 of record CAXDIW010000193.1, read on the forward strand.
TTGCATATATGTTTCGTAGGCTATATAGAAGCAATATATACAATGATTTCAACCGTCTACGTGTTCCAATCATTGTTCTACTTGTCGAAATTTACAAATAATTTCCTTTAAAGGATTAACAATGGGGCTCGTAGTTCACTTAAACTTGAAGAACAAAAAATTGGCGAATGGTACTGTTTGGATGCTTTGCATATATGTTTCTTAGACTATATAGAAGCAATATATACATTGATTTCAACCGGCTACCTGTTCCATTCATTGTTCTACATGTCGAAAGTTACAAATAATTTCCGTTAAGGGATTAACAATGGGGATCGTAGTTTACTTAAACTTTAAGAACAAAAAAGTGGCGAATGGTACTGTTTGGATGCTTTGCATATATGTTTCTTAGACTATATAGAAGCAATATATACATTGATTTCAACCGTCTACCTGTTCCATTCATTGTTCTACTTGTCGCAAGTTACAAATAATTTCCGTTAAGGGATTAACAATGGGGATCGTAGTTTACTTAAACTTGAAGAACAAGAAATTGGCGAATTGTACTGTTTGGATGCTTTGCATATATGTTTCTTAGACTATATAGAAGCAATATATACAATGATTTCAACCGTCTACCTATTCCATTCATTGTTCTACTTGCCGAAAGTTACAAATAATTTCCGATAAAGGATTAACCACTGGGGCTCATTGTTCACTTAAACTTGAAGAACAAAAAATTGGCGAATTGTACTGCTTGGATGCTTTGCATATATGTTTCTTAGACTATATAGAAGCAATATATACAAAGATTTCAACCGTCTACCTGTTCCATTCATTGTTCTACTTGTCGAAAGTTACAAATAATTTCCGATAAAGTATTAACCATTGGGGCTCATTGTTCACTTAAACTTGAAGAACAAAAAATTGGCGAATGGTACTGTTTGGATGCTTTGCATATATGTTTCTTAAACTATATGGAAGCAATATATACAAAGATTTCAACCGTCTACGTGTTCCATTCATTGTTCGACTTGTCGAAAATTACAAATAATTTCCGATAAAGGATTAACCATTGGGGCTCGTTGTTCACTTAACTTGAAGACCAAAAAATTGGCGAATGGTACTGTTTGGATGCTTTGCGTACATGTTTCTTAGACTATATGGAAGCAATATATACAAAGATTTCAACCGTCTACGTGTTCCAATCATTGTTCTACTTGTCGAAATTTACACATAATTTCCTTTAAGGATTAACAATGGGGCTCGTTGTTAACTTAAACTTGAAGAACAATAAATTGGCGAATTGTACTGTTTGGATGCTTTGCATATATGTTTCTTAGACTATATAGAAGCAATATATACAAAGATTTCAACCGTCTACCTATACCAATCATTGTTCTACTTGTCGAAATTTACACATAATTTCCATTAAAGGATTAACAATGGGGCTCGTTGTTAACTTAAACTTGAAGAACAATAAATTAGCGAATTCTACTGTTTGGATGCTTTGCATATATGTTTCTTAGACTATATAGAAGCAATATATACAAAGATTTCAACCGTCTACCTGTTCCATTCATTGTTCTACTTGTCGAAAGTTACAAATAATTTCCGATAAAGGATTAACCACTGGGGCTCATTGTTCACTTAAACTTGAAGAACAAAAAATTGGCGAATTGTACTGCTTGGATGCTTTGCATATATGTTTCTTAGACTATATAGAAGCAATATATACAAAGATTTCAACCGTCTACCTGTTCCATTCATTGTTCTACTTGTCGAAAGTTACAAATAATTTCCGATAAAGGATTAACCATTGGGGCTCATTGTTCACTTAAACTTGAAGAACAAAAAATTGGCGAATGGTACTGTTTGGATGCTTTGCATATATGTTTCTTAGACTATATGGAAGCAATATATACAAAGATTTCAACCGTCTACGTGTTCCAATCATTGTTCTACTTGTAGAAAGTTACAATTAATTTCCGTTAAAGGATTAACAATGGGGCTCGTAGTTCACTTAAACTTGAAGAACAAAAAATTGGCGGATGGTACTGTTTGGATGCTTTGCATATATGTTTCTTAGACTATATGGAAGCAATATATACAAAGATTTCAACCGTCTACGTGTTCCAATCATTGTTCTACTTGTCGAAATTTACACATAATTTCCGATAAAGGATTAACAATGGGGCTCATTGTTCACTTAAACTTGAAGGACAAAAAATTGGCGAATGGTACTATTTGGATGCTTTGAATATATGTTTCTTATATTATATAGAGGCAATATATACAAATATTCCAACCGTCTACCTGTTCCATTCATTGTTCGACTTGTCGAAAATTACAAATAATTTCCGATAAAGGATTAACCATTGGGGCTCATTGTTCACTTAAACTTGAAGAACAAAAAATTGGCGAATTGTACTGTTTGGATGCTTTGCATAGATGTGTTCTTAGACTATTTAGAAGCAATATATAGAAAGATTTCACCCGTCTACCTGTACTATTCATTGTTCTACTTGTAGAAAGTTACAAATAATTTCTATTCCATGATTATCAATGGGGCTCGCTGTTCACTTAAACTTGAAGATCAAAAAATTGGCGATTGTTACTGTTTAGATGCTTTGCATATATGTTACTTAGATTATATAGAAGCAATATATACAAAGATTTCAACCGTCTACCAGTTCCATTCATTGCTCTACTTGTCGAAAATTACAAATAATTTCCGATAAAGGATTAACCATTGGGGCTCATTGTTCACTTAAACTTGAAGAACAAAAAATTGGCGCAGGGTACTGTTTGGATGCTTTGCGTACATGTTTCTTAGACTATATGGAAGCAATATATACAAAGATTTCAACCGTCTACGTGTTCCATTCATTGTTCTACTTGTCGAAATTTACAAATAATTTCCTTTAAAGGATTAACAATGGGGCTCGTAGTTCACTTAAACTTGAAGAACTAAAAATTGGCGAATTGTACTGTTTGGATGCTTTGCATAGATGTGTTCTTAGACTATTTAGAAGCAATATATAGAAAGATTTCACCCGTCTACCTGTACTATTCATTGTTCTACTTGTAGAAAGTTACAAATAATTTCTATTCCATGATTATCAATGGGGCTCGCTGTTCACTTAAACTTGAAGAACAAAAAATTGGCGAATTGTACTGTTTGGATGCTTTGCATATATGTTTCGTAGACTATATAGAAGCAATATATACAATGATTTCAACCGTCTACATGATCCATTCATTGTTCTACTTGTCGAAATTTACAAATAATTTCCTTTAAAGGATTAACAATGGGGCTCGTAGTTCACTTAAACTTGAAGAACAAAAAATTGGCGAATTGTACTGTTTGGATGCTTTGCATAGATGTGTTCTTAGACTATTTAGAAGCAATATATAGAAAGATTTCACCCGTCTACCTGTACTATTCATTGTTCTACTTGTAGAAAGTTACAAATAATTTCTATTCCATGATTATCAATGGGGCTCGCTGTTCACTTAAACTTGAAGATCAAAAAATTGGCGATTGTTACTGTTTAGATGCTTTGCATATATGTTTCTTAGATTATATAGAAGCAATATATACAAAGATTTCAACCGTCTACCAGTTCCATTCATTGCTCTACTTGTCGAAAATTACAAATAATTTCCGATAAAGGATTAACCATTGGGGCTCATTGTTCACTTAAACTTGAAGAACAAAAAATTGGCGCATGGTACTGTTTGGATGCTTTGCATATATGTTTCTTAGACTATATAGAAGCAATATATACGTTGATTTCAACCGGCTACCTGTTCCATTCATTGTTCTACTTGTCGAAATTTACACATAATTTCCTTTAAAGGATTAACAATGGGGCTCGTTGTTAACTTAAACTTGAAGACCAAAAAATTGGCGAATGGTACTGTTTGGATGCTTTGCGTACAAGTTTCTTAGACTATATGGAAGCAATATATACAAAGATTTCAACCGTCTACGTGTTCCAATCATTGTTCTACTTGTCGAAATTTACACATAATTTCCTTTAAAGGATTAACAATGGGGCTCGTTGTTAACTTAAACTTGAAGAACAATAAATTGGCAAATTGTACTGTTTGGATGCTTTGCATATATGTTTCTTAGACTATATAGAAGCAATATATACAAAGATTTCAACCGTCTACCTGTTCCATTCATTGTTCTACTTGTCGCAAGTTACAAATAATTTCCGTTAAAGTATTAACAATGGGGCTCGTAGTTCACTTAAACTTGAAGAACAAATAATTGGCGAATTGTACTGTTTGGATGCTTTGCATATATGTTTCATAGACTATATAGAAGCAATATATACAATGATTGCAACCGTCTACCTGTTCCATTCATTGTTCTACTTGTCGAAATTTACAAATAATTTCCTTTAAAGGATTAACAATGGGGCTCGTCGTTCACTTAAACTTGAAGAACATAAAATTGGCGAATGGTACTGTTTGGATGCTTTGCATATATGTTTCTTAGACTATATGGAAGCAATATATACAAAGATTTCAACCGTCTGCGTGTTCCAATCATTGTTCTACTTGTCGAAATTTACAAATAATTTCCTTTAAAGGATTAACAATGGGGCTCGGTGTTCACTTAAACTTGAAGAACAAAAAAGTGGCGAATGGTACTGTTTGGATGCTTTGCATATATGTTTCTTAGACTATATAGAAGCAATATATACATTGATTTCAACCGTCTACCTGTTCCATTCATTGTTCCACTTGTCGCAAGTTACAAATAATTTCCGTTAAAGTATTAACAATGGGGATCGTAGTTTACTTAAACTTGAAGAACAAGAAATTGGCGAATTGTACTGTTTGGATGCTTTGCATATATGTTTCTTAGACTATATAGAAGCAATATATACAATGATTTCAACCGTCTACCTATTCCATTCATTGTTCTACTTGCCGAAATTTACAAATAATTTCCTTTAAAGGATTAACAATGGGGCTCGTAGTTCACTTAAACTTGAAGAACAAAAAATTGGCGAATGGTACTGTTTGGACGCTATGCATATATGTTTCTTAGACTATATAGAAGCAACATATACAAAGATTTCAACCGTCTACCTATTCCATTCATTGTTCGACTTGTCGAAAATTACAAATAATTTCCGATAAAGGATTAACCATTGGGGCTCATTGTTCACTTAAACTTGAAGAACAAAAAATTGGCGAATGGTACTGTTTGGATGCTTTGCATATATGTTTCTTAGACTATATAGAAGCAATAGATGCAAAGATTTCAACCGTCTACCTGTTCCATTCAATGTTCTACTTGTCGAAATTTACAAATAATTTCCTTTAAAGGATTAACAATGGGGCTCGTCGTTCACTTAAACTTGAAGAACAAAAAATTGGCGAATGGTACTGTTTGGATGCTTTGCATATATGTTTCTTAGACTATATAGAAGCAATATATACATTGATTTCAACCGGCTACCAGTTCCATTCATTGTTCTACTTCTCACAAGTTACAAATAATTTCCGTTAAAGTATTAACAATGGGGCTCGTAGTTCACTTAAACTTGAAGAACAAAAAATTGGCGAATGGTACTGTTTGGATGCTTTGCATATATGTTTCTTTGATTATATAGAAGCAATATATACAAAGATTTCAACCGTCTACCTGTTCCATTCATTGTTCTACATGTCGAAAATTACAAATAATTTCCGTTAAGGGATTAACAATGGGGATCGTAGTTTACTTAAACTTGAAGAACAAAAAAGTGGCGAATGGTACTGTTTGGATGCTTTGCATATATGTTTCTTATCCTATATAGAAGCAATAGATACAAAGATTTCAACCGTCTACCTGTTCCATTCAATGTTCTACTTGTCGAAAGTTACAAATAATTTCCGATAAAGGATTAACAATGGGGCTCATTGTTCACTTAAACTTGAAGAATATAAAATTGGCGAATGGTACTGTTTGGATGCTTTGCATATATGTTTCTTAGACTATATGGAAGCAATATATACAAAGATTTCAACCGTCTGCGTGTTGCAATCATTGTTCTACTTGTAGAAAGTTCCAATTAATTTCCGTTAAAGGATTAACAATGGGGCTCGTAGTTCACTTAAACTTGAAGAACAAAAAATTGGCGAATTGTACTGTTTGGATGCTTTGCATATATGTTTCGTAGGCTATATAGAAGCAATATATACAATGATTTCAACCGTCTACGTGTTCCAATCATTGTTCTACTTGTCGAAATTTACAAATAATTTCCTTTAAAGGATTAACAATGGGGCTCGGTGTTCACTTAAACTTGAAGAACAAAAAAGTGGCGAATGGTACTGTTTGGATGCTTTGCATATATGTTTCTTAGACTATATAGAAGCAATATATACATTGATTTCAACCGTCTACCTGTTCCATTCATTGTTCTACTTGTCGCAAGTTACAAATAATTTCCGTTAAAGTATTAACAATGGGGATCGTAGTTTACTTAAACTTGAAGAACAAGAAATTGGCGAATTGTACTGTTTGGATGCTTTGCATATATGTTTCTTAGACTATATAGAAGCAATATATACAATGATTTCAACCGTCTACCTATTCCATTCATTGTTCTACTTGCCGAAATTTACAAATAATTTCCTTTAAAGGATTAACAATGGGGCTCGTAGTTCACTTAAACTTGAAGAACAAAAAATTGGCGAATGGTACTGTTTGGACGCTATGCATATATGTTTCTTAGACTATATAGAAGCAACATATACAAAGATTTCAACCGTCTACCTATTCCATTCATTGTTCGACTTGTCGAAAATTACAAATAATTTCCGATAAAGGATTAACCATTGGGGCTCATTGTTCACTTAAACTTGAAGAACAAAAAATTGGCGAATGGTACTGTTTGGATGCTTTGCATATATGTTTCTTAGACTATATAGAAGCAATAGATGCAAAGATTTCAACCGTCTACCTGTTCCATTCAATGTTCTACTTGTCGAAAGTTACAAATAATTTCCGATAAAGGATTAACAATGGGGCTCATTGTTCACTTAAACTTGAAGAACAAAAAATTGTCGAATTGTACTGTTTGGATGCTTTGCATATATGTTTCTTAGACTATATAGAAGCAGTATATACAATGATTGCAACCGTCTACCTGTTCCATTCATTGTTCTACTTGTCGAAATTTACAAATAATTTCCTTTAAAGGATTAACAATGGGGCTCGTCGTTCACTTAAACTTGAAGAACAAAAAATTGGCGAATGGTACTGTTTGGATGCTTTGCATATATGTTTCTTAGACTATATAGAAGCAATATACACATTGATTTCAACCGGCTACCTGTTCCATTCATTGTTCTACATGTCGAAAATTACAAATAATTTCCGTTAAGGGATTAAGAATGGGGATCGTAGTTTACTTAAACCTGAAGAACAAAAAAGTGGCGAATGGTAATGTTTGGATGCTTTGCATATATGTTTCTTATCCTATTTAGAAGCAATAGATACAAAGATTTCAACCGTCTACCTGTTCCATTCAATGTTCTACCTGTCGAAAGTTACAAATAATTTCCGATAAAGGATTAACAATGGGGCTCATTGTTCACTTAAACTTGAAGAACAAAAAATTGGCGAATGGTACTGTTTGGATGCTTTGCATATATGTTTCTTAGACTATATGGAAGCAATATATACAAAGATTTCAACCGTCTGCGTGTTCCAATCATTGTTCTACTTGTAGAAAGTTACAATTAATTTCCGTTAAAGGATTAACAATGGGGCTCGTAGTTCACTTAAACTTAAAGAACAAAAAATTGGCGAATTGTACTGTTTGGATGCTTTGTTTCGTAGGCTACATAGAAGCAATATATACAATGATTTCAACCGTCTACCTGTTCCATTCAATGTTCTACTTGTCGAAAGTTACAAATAATTTCCGATAAAGGATTAACCATTGGGGCTCATTGTTCACTTAAACTTGAAGAACAAAAAATTAGCGAATGGTACTGTTTGGATGCTTTGCGTACATGTTTCTTAGACTATATGGAAGCAATATATACAAAGATTTCAACCGTCTACGTGTTCCAATCATTGTTCTACTTGTCGAAATTTACAAATAATTTCCTTGAAAGGATTAACAATGGGGCTCGTTGTTCACTTAAACTTTAAGAACAAAAAAGTGGCGAATGGTACTGTTTGGATGCTTTGCATATATGTTTCTTAGACTATATAGAAGCAATATATACATTGATTTCAACCGTCTACCTGTTCCATTCATTGTTCTACTTGTCGCAAGTTACAAATAATTTCCGTTAAAGTATTAACAATGGGGCTCGTAGTTCACTTAAACTTGAAGAACAAATAATTGGCGAATTGTACTGTTTGGATGATTTGCATATATGTTTCTTAGACTTTATAGAAGCAATATATACAAAGATTTCAACCGTCTACCTGTTCCATTCATTGTTCTACTTGTCGAAAATTACAAATAATTTCCGTTAAGGGATTAACAATGGGGATCGTAGTTTACTTAAACTTGAAGAACAAGAAATTGGCGAATTGTACTGTTTGGATGCTTTGCATATATGTTTCTTAGACTATATAGAAGCAATATATACAATGATTTCAACCGTCTACCTATTCCATTCATTGTTCTACTTGCCGAAAGTTACAAATAATTTCCGATAAAGGATTAACCACTGGGGCTCATTGTTCACTTAAACTTGAAGAACAAAAAATTGGCGAATTGTACTGCTTGGATGCTTTGCATATATGTTTCTTAGACTATATAGAAGCAATATATACAAAGATTTCAACCGTCTACCTGTTCCATTCATTGTTCTACTTGTCGAAAGTTACAAATAATTTCCGATAAAGGATTAACCACTGGGGCTCATTGTTCACTTAAACTTGAAGAACAAAAAATTGGCGAATTGTACTGCTTGGATGCTTTGCATATATGTTTCTTAGACTATATAGAAGCAATATATACAAAGATTTCAACCGTCTACCTGTTCCATTCATTGTTCTACTTGTCGAAAGTTACAAATAATTTCCGATAAAGGATTAACCATTGGGGCTCATTGTTCACTTAAACTTGAAGAACAAAAAATTGGCGAATGGTACTGTTTGGATGCTTTGCATATATGTTTCTTAGACTATATGGAAGCAATATATACAAAGATTTCAACCGTCTACGTGTTCCAATCATTGTTCTACTTGTAGAAAGTTACAATTAATTTCCGTTAAAGGATTAACAATGGGGCTCGTAGTTCACTTAAACTTGAAGAACAAAAAATTGGCGAATGGTACTGTTTGGATGCTTTGCATATATGTTTCTTAGACTATATAGAAGCAATATATACGTTGATTTCAACCGGCTACTTGTTCCATTCATTGTTCTACTTGTCGCAAGTTACAAATAATTTCCGTTAAAGTATTAACAATGGGGCTCGTAGTTCACTTAAAATTGAAGATCAAATAATTGGCGAATTGTACTGTTTGGACGCTTTGCATATATGTTTCTTAGACTATATAGAAGCAATATATATAAAGATTTCAACCGTCTACCTGTTCCATTCATTGTTCGACTTGTCGAAAATTACAAATAATTTCCGATAAAGGATTAACCATTGGGGCTCATTGTACACTTAAACTTGAAGACCAAAAAATTGGCGAATGGTACTGTTTGGATGCTTTGCGTACATGTTTCTTAGACTATATGGAAGCAATATATACAAAGATTTCAACCGTCTACGTGTTCCAATCATTGTTCTACTTGTCGAAATTTACACATAATTTCCGATAAAGGATTAACAATGGGGCTCATTGTTCATTTAAACTTGAAGGACAAAAAATTGGCGAATGGTACTATTTGGATGCTTTGAATATATGTTTCTTATATTATATAGAAGCAATATATACAAATATTCCAACCGTCTACCTGTTCCATTCATTGTTCGACTTGTCGAAAATTACAAATAATTTCCGATAAAGGATTAACCATTGGGGCTCATTGTTCACTTAACTTGAAGAACAATAAATTGGCGAATTGTACTGTTTGGATGCTTTGCATATATGTTTCTTAGACTATATAGAAGCAATATATACAATGATTTCAACCGTCTACCTGTTCCATTCATTTTTCTACTTGTCGAAAGTTACAAATAATTTCCTTTAAAGGATTAACAATGGGGCTCGTTGTTCACTTAAACTTGAAGAACAATAAATTGGCGAATGGTACTGTTTGGATGCTTTGCATATATGTTTCTTAGACTATATAGAAGCAATATATACGTTGATTTCAACCGGCTACTTGTTCCATTCATTGTTCTACTTGTCGCAAGTTACAAATAATTTCCGTTAAAGTATTAACAATGGGGCTCATTGTTCACTTAAACTTGAAGTACAAAAAATTCGCGAATTGTACTGTTTGGATGCTTTGCATATATGTTTCTTATACTATATAGAAGCAACATTTACAAAGATTTCAACAGTCTACCATTTCCATTCATTGTTCTACTTGTCGAAAGTTACAAATAATTTCCTTTAAAGGATTAACAATGGGGCTCGTTGTTCACTTAAACTTGAAGAACAATAAATTGGCGAATTGTACTGTTTGGATGCTTTGCATATATGTTTCTTATACTATATTGAAGCAATATATACAAAGATTTCAACCGTCTACCTGTTCCATTCACTGTTCTACTTGTCGAAAGTTACAAATAATTTCCATTAAGGGATTAACAATGGGGATCGTAGTTTACTTAAACTTGAAGAACAAAAAATTGGCGAATTGTACTGTTTGGATGCTTTGCATAAATGTTTCTTAGACTATATAGAAGCAATATATACATTGATTTCAACAGTCTACCAGTTCCATTCATTGTTCTACTTGTCGAAAGTTACACATAATTTCCTTTAAAGGATTAACAATGGGGCTCGTTGTTAACTTAAACTTGAAGAACAATAAATTGGCGAATTGTACTGTTTGGATGCTTTGCATATATGTTTCTTAGACTATATAGAAGCAATATATACAAAGATTTCAACCGTCTACCTGTTCCATTCATTGTTCTACTTGTCGCAAGTTACAAATAATTTCCGTTAAAGTATTAACAATGGGGCTCGTAGTTCACTTAAACTTGAAGAACAAATAATTGGCGAATTGTACCGTTTGGATGATTTGCATATATGTTCCTTATACTTTATAGAAGCAATATATACAAAGATTTCAACCGTCTACCTGTTCCATTCATTGTTCTACTTGTCGAAAATTACAAATAATTTCCGTTAAGGGATTAACAATGGGGATGGTAGTTTACTTAAACTTGAAGAACAAGAAATTGGCGAATTGTACTGTTTGGATGCTTTGCATATATGTTTCTTAGACTATATAGAAGCAATATATACAATGATTTCAACCGTCTACCTATTCCATTCATTGTTCTACTTGCCGAAATTTACAAATAATTTCCTTTAAAGGATTAACAATGGGGCTCGTAGTTCACTTAAACTTGAAGAACTAAAAATTGGCGAATGGTACTATTTGGATGCTTTGAATATATGTTTCTTATATTATATAGAAGCAATATATACAAATATTCCAACCGTCTACCTGTTCCATTCATTGTTCGACTTGTCGAAAATTACAAATAATTTCCGATAAAGGATTAACCATTGGGGCTCATTGTTCACTTAAACTTGAAGACCAAAAAATTGGCGAATGGTACTGTTTGGATGCTTTGCGTACATGTTTCTTAGACTATATGGAAGCAATATATACAAAGATTTCAACCGTCTACGTGTTCCAATCATTGTTCTACTTGTCGAAATTTACACATAATTTCCTTTAAAGGATTAACAATGGGGCTCGTTGTTAACTTAAACTTGAAGAACAATAAATTGGCGAATTGTACTGTTTGGATGCTTTGCATATATGTTTCTTAGACTATATAGAAGCAATATATACAAAGATTTCAACCGTCTACCTGTTCCATTCATTGTTCTACTTGTCGAAAGTTACAAATAATTTCCGATAAAGGATTAACCATTGGGGCTCATTGTTCACTTAAACTTGAAGAACAAAAAATTGGCGAATTGTACTGTTTGGATGCTTTGCATAGATGTGTTCTTAGACTATTTAGAAGCAATATATAGAAAGATTTCACCCGTCTACCTGTACTATTCATTGTTCTACTTGTAGAAAGTTACAAATAATTTCTATTCCATGATTATCAATGGGGCTCGCTGTTCACTTAAACTTGAAGATCAAAAAATTGGCGATTGTTACTGTTTAGATGCTTTGCATATATGTTTCTTAGATTATATAGAAGCAATATATACAAAGATTTCAACCGTCTACCAGTTCCATTCATTGCTCTACTTGTCGAAAATTACAAATAATTTCCGATAAAGGATTAACCATTGGGGCTCATTGTTCACTTAAACTTGAAGAACAAAAAATTGGCGCAGGGTACTGTTTGGATGCTTTGCGTACATGTTTCTTAGACTATATGGAAGCAATATATACAAAGATTTCAACCGTCTACGTGTTCCATTCATTGTTCTACTTGTCGAAATTTACAAATAATTTCCTTTAAAGGATTAACAATGGGGCTCGTAGTTCACTTAAACTTGAAGAACTAAAAATTGGCGAATTGTACTGTTTGGATGCTTTGCATAGATGTGTTCTTAGACTATTTAGAAGCAATATATAGAAAGATTTCACCCGTCTACCTGTACTATTCATTGTTCTACTTGTAGAAAGTTACAAATAATTTCTATTCCATGATTATCAATGGGGCTCGCTGTTCACTTAAACTTGAAGAACAAAAAATTGGCGAATTGTACTGTTTGGATGCTTTGCATATATGTTTCGTAGACTATATAGAAGCAGTATATACAATGATTTCAACCGTCTACATGATCCATTCATTGTTCTACTTGTCGAAATTTACAAATAATTTCCTTTAAAGGATTAACAATGGGGCTCGTAGTTCACTTAAACTTGAAGAACAAAAAATTGGCGAATTGTACTGTTTGGATGCTTTGCATAGATGTGTTCTTAGACTATTTAGAAGCAATATATAGAAAGATTTCACCCGTCTACCTGTACTATTCATTGTTCTACTTGTAGAAAGTT